>JASCZW010001147.1:0-31372 GCA_034211315.2 Aedes japonicus
GACCACCGCCTACGACTCATTTCAAAATTAATCATTTTTCTTCTTTCTTTTGCATTTCGAGTTTACTGCTTATCACAACTGATGTATTTTCGGCTTCCAAGTTAGGGTTCTAGATGCAATTCCACGATTATTATATGGGAGATTTTGATGCAGGACCATCTTTGCATTCGCAGTGGTGTATGGAGGATTTCAAAACTAATTGAGCTCAGAAAGAACTACATTTTTTTGTGTCCAAAGAGGCTCCAGATGCATCAGTAGGCCTCGATCCTCGTGGCTAAGCAAACGGAAAGGATCTTTCCAAGTTAATACCGGAGCGCAAAACGCAGGAATCGGCGTTGGACGGATTCAACTCTTTCAACCCCGTTGTTGTAGCTTGGATTCCAAACTGCCGAGCAATATTCAAGGACTGATCAGACTATCGAGGAGGAGTATAATGACTTCAGGCACTAAACATCGGTAAAATGTATGGTGATTCTAATAGAACCTAACGTTCTAAATGCTTTATCAACCACATAAGAAATATGCCGCTTGTATGTGAGTCGCGAATCCAAAATTACGCCTAGATCCCAGAAGTGGCTCACCCGTTCAATATCTGTCCCTGACAGATTATAGTTGAAGATGATCGGGTCCTTTTACGGAGAAAATGAGATAACTGAGCATTTTGTTGGGTTCACTTCCATTCGGTTAACGATGCACCAATCAGCGAAGGCATGAAGCTGACGCTGAAGAGTGTGACAATCGGAAATGGAACAGATACGGAGGTAGAGTTTGAGATCAACAGCATATGCTAGTCGAGGTTCCACGATGACAAGAAGAAGTAAAGCAAGAAGATCAACGGTCCAATCTGGGTGGCTACCCTGAGGTATTCGCGATGTCGTCGGATAAGTATCAGAACGGCAATCACGTATAGCAACCATGAGTTGGCGACCAGTAAGATATGATCGAAACCATTGTAAAAGGATGCCATTGATCCCGAGCTGGCCTAGTTTAGCAATAGCTATAGCATGGTTCAGTTTTTCGAAGCCAGCTGACAAATCTGTATAAATGACATCTGTTTTTGCTCGGCCATACAGGCTAAAGTAGTGGAACGACCTGCCATGAAGCCATGGATGATCACTCAAAAAATGCTTGCAGTGAGAAAGTAGCGGATCAATCATGACAAGTTTAAATAGCTTAGATAACGTGCTCAGGGATGTTATTCTGCGATAGTTGTTAACGTCTCGCTTGCTACCTTTTTTATGAACAGGAAACATGTGAGCAGATTTCCAGCATGAAAGAAAAGTACTACTACGAACTGACAATTGGAACACATGGCCGAGCGGTGTCAATAAAAAGATGTTTGTTTTTCTTGAGAAAGATGGACGGGATTCCATCGGGTCCTGGACGACAGGAAGACTTCAATTTGGAGGCAGCTCTTGAAATAGTCGTATCGGTGAAGTCCGCTTGGATGTGGTTAAGTCGAACGTAATGGCATTTTAGATGAACCGTTCGGTACTTCGTGAATTTTCTCAGTGCGGCTCTTTTGGTAGACTTCAATCTACGGAGTTCCTTAGTTTGCCATGGCCCATGGATGATGCGTTTCTTTCTGGTGGATGATTTTCGGTACGTGTCTGTCGATGGTGTACGCCAAAACATGTGACAAAGTACTTGCCGAAACTTTGATATAAGTATCGAAGATGGTTCCCAGTCGCTACTGGAAAGCAGGTCAGCAATGGCGCGGTAATCTGCTTTGCGAAAATCGTAGGAAACAACGTCCGGTGTAATGTTGAAGTCATGAAGCAACTTGCTTTCCATAGCCATAACCAAAGGAGGGTGATGAGGAGTCTGCACAGAAGATTGACGGAGCAACGTCCAGAGCGCTAACGAAGCTAAGGTCCAAGCTACGGTTGTTCTCGTTTCTCACCTGATTGATTTGCGATAACGTACAAATACTGTAGCTGTCAAGAAGGGTGGTAGCTCCTGAATGAAACACAGAACATCCAGAATCCGGATGAAGAAAGATTATAGTCGCCAAAAATTATGATCTCGTCAATTGTAGCAGCATTTTCCAAGATAGCTTGAATGGAGCGACAATAAGTGTTAATGTAATGTGCTGAATTTGGACGCTAACGGACCATTCTGGTTCCAGTTATAACGTAAACCATGGCTGAGTAAACCCTAGCAATGTTTGTTTCTGTTTTTAAACAATTTGAGGCTGATTTATAGTTCTTACATTTAATGGGGTCAGAATTGAACCAGCCTCCCCTACTTTTGATGGGTACATTACTTCACAAATAAAACTAGATTTGTAATCATGGTTATCATGAATTTATTAGGAATAAGTTTGATAACTTCAATGAGATAATTCCCGCAGTTATTTTGAAGTGATGCTCATTCCATGTGTGTATGGGCAAAAAACTTGAAATTTTCAAAAAAATGTAACTTAAAAACGGATCGATGAACATTTCATTTGATGTGTTATGTAAAAATGTTTGAATTTTCATAAAAGAAATATAAAAATAAATAGTCGTTGTGGTCCAACATTTCAAAAATCATAAAAAACTAATATTTTGACCATTTTAGCAAATTTGAGTACATTAATAATTTTAACCAATATATTTTAGTAAAAACTAGAAGTAATAAGCTTTCTATTCATAAAAAAAACATTGCAAATCGATCCAGTGGTTCAAAAGTTTTGATATTTTTTAAATAAAAAAATTGGAAAAATGTCGATTTTTCTGGTAACTCTATATCGAACATGGTCACCCTAATAAAAAAAATAAAAAAATACCGGTCTTAATATTTTCGATGAAGAACATACCAAGCGATTTTGAGACATCGGACAACTTTTCTTTTCAACTCTACTCTTTTCCTGTGGAATCGCTGTATACAAACATATTTGATGAAAGCCATGGAAGGCCAACTGACACTATGAGATAATCTTGAGATATTCATGTCAAACCAACTAACGTAGCTTCGCATAGCCCATGAAACTACTGTCATAATTTTATACCTTATGTTTTGCATGACCAAAAACTAACTGACGTTTCAGAATATACATTGAATATGTTTGACAAGTTATCTCAGTTTTGTTTAGCCTAAGACGCTACGGCTACTATTGAATACCTTAAGTTCTGAGCTCAAGTCATTTTTTATAAACTTGACCATCCCAAGATAATCTGATAATGACTGGCGTCCTCACAAAAGATTCAATGAATGTGTATGAATGCATATCGTCACCTTTCATACGTTATAAAGCTAATGTTACGACTGTAGATCCTAACTTCATAACTCAAGGATAGTTTTGGTGACCTTGAGCATCCCAAAATATTTTATTATATATGTTCACCTTACAGAAGACTCATTTAAATTGATCAAATACATATTGTTACTTTGTTTTACCCAGAAAGCTACAGTTACAGCTGTAAATTTTCAGCTTTGAATTCCAGGATAGTTTGGATAACATAGAAGATTATATCATATTGTCTGTTGATTTTTCAAGATAATAAATGAATATGTTTCAATACATAGCGTAGATTTGCATAGCCCAGAAAGCTTTTGTTGCAACTTTAGGTCCTATGTTCTAATCTCAAGGATAGTTTGAATGACCCAAAATGTGTCATATTGCTTAAAAATGTTTGTTAACCTTTTAGAATATTAATTGAATGTGTTTGAATATTTATTGTATCTTTGTGTTGCCTAAAACTTACTGTTACAACTATAAATCGTAAGTTCTGAACGCCAGGACAGTTTGGATGACCTAGTGGATCAGAAAGTTATAAAATTTTGACTGTTGGCCTTTCAAAAGATTTATTGAATATGTTTGAATACATACAGTCATCTCATACAGCCCCTATACAACTGAATATCTTATGATTTGAGCTGAATGACAGTTTGGATGACCTAGAACATCCCAAGATTGTCGCATTATGTCTGTTTACTTGCCACACTATTCAATGAGTATTGTTTCTTTGCATACTCCAAAAACCTACTGTTACAATTGTAGATCTTATGTTCTGAACTCGGGGACAGTTTGGATGACCCCGATCATCCCAGTTTATCTCGTAATGTTTGCTTACGTTCTAAAATATTGATTGAATATGGTTGAATACGTACCGTTTGTTTGCATAGCCCAAAAAGTTATAGTTACTACAGTAGATCTTAAGTTCAGAACTCAAGGACAGTTTTGATGATCTAGAACATCAGAAAATTATCAAATAATGACTGTTGACCTCTAGAAGGTTCATTAAATATGTTTAAATACATATCATAATCTTACATAGCCCTTAAAGCTACTGTTACTGTTCTGTAGATCTGAAATTCTGAACTCAAATACATTTAGGATAACCTAGAACATCCCAAAAAGATACAAACATTTTCACGTTTATCACCAAAAAATTCATAATACGTTTGCATGTGTACCATATTCTAAAAAAAAAGCTTTATACTATAAATAAGGAATTAATTTTTTCTTTCAGAACTTTTTCGTATTCAGGATGTTTAAAGTCGTCAGTTCTATAAGGCCAAATTTTTTTGTTATAGTTCCCAGGCAGAAGAATTGATGTAGAACAAATTTGCCAAAGACAGTATACACTTTTATTCCATCTGTGATTTTAAACAGCCATTTTCATTTTGGGGTCATATATGATTCCTTAGACCTGAAGAGGTAAATATACTTTTTAAGGCAAGTTTTACCATCAGAAATTAACTAGAAATTAGAAGAAAAATTAGTATTTTCCATTTAATTCTAACTACCTTTGCTTGTATTGACAGATACGCGTATTTCGTCTACAATATGCAGAATTCTTCAGTGTCTCGTACTAACAACTTGACTGGTCAGTTGAGTTAATTGTACCCCCAGTATAGAAAACAGAGACGTAGTCCTACGTCAAAAACTGCGATAACATCCTTAGTCTTGTGCAATGAAAAACACTCAGAAGATTTTCTGAACAGTGGAATGGATAGCACATCAAGTTACAAGAGGCAAGCGAAGGCCCCAGGGCCAGAACACAAAATAGGACCGGAGTGAATGTGTGTGAGGATAAGTGGGGTACAGGTACATTCATGATGGCATATCTCGAGACCCTTAATATCTGCAAATGTGCGGTCTTCAGCAAAGTTGTTCAAAATGTCATGGGCATTCCACAGGTAAACTGTTTTATTTGGAATATCACCGCTACGTGGCGCTAGCAAGCATGCAAAGTTGAGCGTTGTTCTTGTTCTTGTTCTATTTCGCGATTCTGATAAGATAGAACATTCTAGTTTTCGGCAAAGTTGTTCATCGGCGTTTCATCGGCGTTGAAGACTTGGTCTGCATGGTATGCAAAGTCCTCAATAATTTCAACCAGTTTTGATCGGTACTAAATAGATAAGTTGAACACCAAGGTATTTAACTTCTTCCACAAACTGAACTTGAACTCCTTTGAGAGTAGACTGTTATAAATTTAGCTTTCTACTTTTGGTTAAAGGTACTATAACAGATTCAGAAGGGTTTACATTGAAGCCCTCTATTCTACACCATTTTACAGTAATAGTGAGCGCAGTTTGTAAACGACTAGATATCGTGACATAAAACTTCCCACGAACTATTATAGTTACATCGTCATCGAAGCAACACATCACTATCATAATCAGTTGCCGCAACTTGATTGTGACTTAATTGAGTCACATTTCAGTTTCTTTGTCTGATTTGCAACTAGTGTTCTACTAGGGAATCACCTCGATCCCTGGTTATGCTAGACTTTTAAGGAGTTCGACTACTACTAAGGACCAGGATTACCTGTACGCACATGGTACAAAAAAAGAACTTCTTGATCATGAACCTATACGTAGAAAAGTTTTTCCACATTGTATGAAAAGTTTAATTGCAAATAACTGAGTAATATCACGAAAGGTACTCATACAAACAAAACTAATTGTGAAAAGAAACGTAGCTCTAAATTCAAAATATAAAGTAGTTGTGAGTGGTGGAAAGCCAAGGAGCGCAAGTGTTAAAAATCTTCTTAGAAAAACAAGCTTCTAAGTTTGTGTATATTTTTCTAACCTGTACAAATTGCCGTACAAATTGTACAGCATTAGAAACCAATCGTTTTTCTGCTTGTTGTAAAGACTCAGGGTTGAAAAATCATTAATAAATTTGTATTTCATATACACTAAAAAACACCCAAGTAGCACATTACGATCATAATTAGTTGTTGTAACTTGATTATGACTTAGCAAGTCATATTTATGTTTTCTCAACTAAATGGCAACATGTGTGCTACTAGGGCACTAAACATTACACACTACACTAAAAAAACGCGTATTTATTCGGAATTATACCGCTACGTGGCGCTAGTGAGCATACAAATTGAGAATTTTCAATTTGTTCTATTTCGTGATTCTGATAAGATGGAAAGTTCTAGTCGTTGGCAATGTTGTTCAGAAGGCCTATCCATTTCACTGTTTACAAAATTTTCTAAGTGTTTTTCATTGCAAAAGATTTAGTATGTGATCTCAGTTTTTTACACGGATTTCGGAATAAGCACGGTTTGTTTCACACGGATTCCGGATTTAACGTGGTTTTTTTATTCGGATTTCGGAATTGCCACGGTTTTTTTATACGAATTGAAAAAAACCGTAAAAACAAAACCGCGCTAATTCCCGAATCCGTGCAAAAAAAAAACGTTACAAAATCCTTCTAAAAAACCTTGATGTACTAGGTTACTCAACAAGTTTTGAAAGCGACATATATGGATCAATAGAAAAAAAACAATTTTGTTTCGCCATTTTCATATTTCATCTTTCATAAGAACGTACTTAAAATTTCAGTTCGATCTGTCAATTTCTTTCAGACAGAATGACAGATATTCTTTATTTACAAGCCATTTAAAGTTGACTTGTCAGTGTATGTTTTAACAATTGAAGTCGGATATTTTGAAGTGATTAAATTCTTTGTTTTTGGAAGGTTTATCGGCTACTGAGATCCATGCAAAGATAGTGAAAGTATTTAAGGAGCCTTCTCCTTCATTTTCAAACATTCACCGATGGATTTTGGAGTTCAAGCGTGGCCGTACAAGCGTTGAAGCCGATTCACGCTCAGGACGTCCAAAAAGTGCATCAACACAGCGAAAATACAGGATATGGTATTGGACGATCATCAATTGACTGTGGATGTGAGAGCTGACACCATAGCCATCTCACATAAAACAACATGGCATATTTTGGCTGGGTTTAAAAAAAGTGGGTGCTGCATTTGCTAGCAATGCAGCAAAAACACGTTCGAATGCGACTTTCTGAGCACATTTGAGGGAATTCCGAAAGGATAAAAAGGGTTTCTGCGTCGACTCATCACTATGGATGAGACTTGGGTCTACCAGCAAGTGATCCTGATTCAAAACAAGAAGCTAAGGAGTGGTGTGGATCAGGCACTTCGACTCCGAAGCAAGTTCGTGTTCAGAAATCGGCTAAGAAGGTGTTAGCGTCAGTTATTGGGGATGCAAAAAGAATTTTATTGATGGATTATCTCCAAACTGGTAAGACAATCAACTCTGAATATTATTATGACTCTTTGGACCAGTTGAATGTAAAACATTGGGTGGAAAAAGAGATCATTTTTCATCAAGACCTACTCGCACAGCTCAAAAAAACATCGCAAAAATCAGTGAATTTTAGAGGAGTATTTTCCAGCAGGCCTTCCAGAATGTCACTTCCGTGATGGGACAAAAAAATTGGAAGATCGTTGGACCAACTGTATTGATCTTATGGGAGGCTTTACTGAGCAAATAAAAGTGAATTCCCAAAAAAAAAAATGTATTTTCATTTCCGCTTTCAAAACTTGTTGGCTAAACCTTGTAGTTTAACACTTTGGCAATCTTTTGGCATCGATTACTCAATTTTGACAAATATATATTTTATTTTATTGACGAATAGCATAAAGTGTGCTTCGAGTGTGGCAGGCCATCTATACCTGTGGCTTGAAGAGCGACGTTTACATTGCAACCGAAACCGTCAACCAGGAAATTTATCTGAGCGAGTGCCTACAAAAACGACTACTGCCTTTTCTGAAACCAACAACGTTCAAGTGGTGCCCAAGGACAAGACCCTCCCAACACGCCAAACTCCGCGCAATCGAACAATATTGGGCCATCGTCAAGCGGAAACTTAAGAAGACTCAAAAAGCTGTTGTGAACGAGAAACAGTCCAAGGCAAACTGGCGTTCTGCGGCGAATAAAACGCTCCTTGTCCGTACAAACTGTACAAAATCTTATGGCAGGTATTGAACGAAAGACCCGACAATTCGCATTCGGTTAAAAGGAAGCTTTGCTGAATATTTCTCCTGTATTCTGTATTAAATGAACTAGAAAAAGAAAAAGAATTTGAATTATTAATACAAACCTTGACTGACTCACACACATTACTGTTTGACCAAATTTTGATTGGAACACCCTTTAGAATAAATATAGTGTTTATATTTATTGTAATATATCCCAAAGACGAGGTTCATAAATTACCTTGTCGCTTGTCTCTTTTCCAACCATCGGTGATCATCGGTTCTAATCAGAAAACTATTCCACCGTGAATCCCCTATTATGGAACGATATAAATATTAATGTATATAAACAACAATATCGCAACAGTTACTAGCCTACTGCCATTGTGCACCCGGTCTGTCACCGGGTGTGCATGACTTACCATGCATTAATCCTTTGTAATTGCGACGGTGCGCTTTATGATCAAACAACCATGTACAACTCGAATGAACACATTACAACGTCCACTTTGCAATGCACTCCGATTAATTGAATCGACTCGAACGCGTGAGTGTCTCACTCTCTGTGTATCTATTAGGGTGGTTCAAATGTGGTTTCTGTTTCATCCCTCTCATTCGATTCGAAATCAGATCCTGACCTTTCTCGAAAAATTTGACTAATTGGTCATAAACTCGAACTGCACCAGTTGTTTGAAGTTTCTATGGGAACTACTATGAGAAAACCACGCTTTTTGTTCTCATCAATGTTTGTTATCTGTGTTTACAAGAAATTTGTGTGAAGAGTCAGGACCTAATTTTGAATCAATTAAGAGGGATGCATCAAAAGCGATACTTCGGACTACCCTAACATCTAAGTGTCAAACCCAAAAAGGAAATTCCAGCTAATAATACATTCACCGCGTTCGGATTGCACCGATTATTTGCATTCACTTGCAAGTGGGATTCCTTGTCTATCCTTATTCCGACTCGAGTAGACAATGCAAATGGTCGAGAGGCTTTGTTCGCAATCGCGTGATTTATCGATCTAATTCACATTCCTAGCAATTCGCTCACATTGCTCGAAACACTCGTCGATAATTCCGTTCGCATTGTGCTGACCGTTTCACTAACAAATCTTTTCCATTTCTCTCTTTCCAGGTAATTTCCCTCAATCTTGATAATGTCGAAGCGAGAAACGATCCTTCCATTAGTCAGTAAAATAACCTGGCCAAGTCAACGGAAACAGAAGCCGATAAATCGCTTCAAGGTCTTCGCTCGCTCTGGAGGTCGACATAAATTATGGAATCAATACCGGCAGTATAATTCTTCGGCGGCCAAGAAGGTAGTGCTAGCTTATTAACTTGGCACATGTTGGGCATGCCGAGTGGTCCTCCTGCGTAGACCAAGTGACGTTAGACGAGGAACGGATTCAACGGGAAACAATAATCAAATCTAGACTGTGTCAAGGGCGGCAGTTTTCGTCGTTGCCGTGGATTCCAAATGAAGTCATGAAAAGCGAAAAATAAGGACCACCCACCAACCGCGCCATCCTTCCAACGGGGGGTGGAAATTATACGAAATTTAACCTACACCTACTTTCACTTCAGGGTGCACGAACGTCGTCGCCGTTCGATGAATGAATAGTAGGAACTTCTGTTAACAAAGTTCCCCCCTCTCCAGCAACTGAATTATTTTCACAATTAGAGGTTTGTTTTGATTTGTTATGATGGGTTGGCTGGCGGTGCTTTTTGGGGGTTATGACGATGCGTGACTGGCGGTGAAATAGTTCTAAAATACACTCGATTCATTTCATTGCCAGGCACGTTCCGAGAATGGCCTTGTTGTCGGGAAAACTTCACATTCGACGACGGTTGAGGTCGTCGTTTGCTCGTTTGCGAAGATTACGCTTACGCGAAGGAGAGCGAGTAATTTCCAATGAAGGTCACGGAAACAAGACGATTCACCAGCGCAATCTTTACGGGAACGACCCAGATTCCGCGAGAAGCAGTCATCAACACTTACTGCTGTTGTTCTAGCTGATGTAATTGTTTACGTTTGTAGCATCATCCGGATCCGAGCGATCCGGACCGACTTGGTCGCCGTGGTCATTGTCGTCGTCGTTTGAGTGAACATGCACTAAACTTCCTATCTTCGGGTTCTGAGGGTTAACATTGAAGTAGACTCAAGTAGGTAGGCTCTGCATTGTTATCGCCGTGATAAGACTTTTCGTTGATGATGCATTTATATGACGATGGTTGCAATGAGTTGACTGACTTGTTCAGATATAATAAGATCGGTGACAGAGTAGTGACCAAATCAATTATTTTCTTCAATTAGGCAAACATATTATTTCGATACTCAAGACTTGGTTTGAGTAAGACTCAATAATTAATATAACCAAAATCGTAAGATAGTCTGTCACAATTATTGATTTTTTTTCGCTTACTGATCAGAAAACTGTGAGTTCGATCCATTTTACTAGCATTTTTAATTTTGTTCAAAAACTTCTCAGCAAACCCCAACCTGGTTTTCAAGTGCAACAGAACTTCAAGCGTCCCATCACGTACGATGGTTGAACTTTTCGTGTAAAGGTTCCGCTGCCGTAAACAAATTGATAAGACTGGAATTTTTTCTATACTTCATCCTGCATGTGCGGGATGATCTGCTGATAATTTGCTTCAGTTTATATTCTTTGTTTCAGTATTTTTTTTTCTGCCCTGTCGCGTGATGAAGTTTGGTGTCATCAACCAGCAGCGGTTGATTGCGACTTGAATGCAGCTTATTCCAATTCACAGTGCAAGAATAAAGAGCAATAATTCGGTCCGTGCTTGACTTCTACTAAATCTTCCAGATTTTATTAAGTGGTCACAGCCCTTTGAACTTTTGCTTTGGTTATTTCGAGTGGTTTTTCTATACTTACTTGTCTTATTTCTTAGTTGTCTAGTTTCTTTATCAGCGCACAGATGGACTAGTTCCAGTTAATACTAGTTCGTTAAACTTCAATAATGTTGCCATGAGTCTAAGATAGTCTAGTCGGTAAAAGCACGATTTTAGAGGGTGTCCACGATAAAATTGCATCACATAAAATAATGCGGCTAAATCCAGCCTTTCATCCGATTGTCATCAAACTTGCAGGATATTGAATGAAACGAGTAAAATGAGTGCAGTCATCTTTATTTTATTCAATTTCCTCCGTACTTTTGCCATAATACCACCCACGGCACTTTGTACTGCGACTTTTTGCACTTTTTTTTTTTGTATATTTCTGGTGACTTTCCTGGATACCCGGAATATGTATAGACCTCAATATTTTTTTTCCATTTGGTGATAACTAAATCCGATTTGAATGTCCGATACAATTACTACTTAATGTTAATAACAAGCTGTAGGATCATAAAACCTGTCATTTGACGGCTATTGCGTCCAATTATTAATTCCTGAAATCCATGTTTTCCGAAACTTTGTCCAACCATTTCTCCGAAATTGTTCCGAAACCTTTTAACAGGATTCTATCGGACCGGTGGTTACTGAAAACAAGAGCTGGTTCCCAAAATCGGCAAAATCCGAGTGTTCTTGGATTTTTTTTCGGCCATACCTTCAGAATCGGATATCCGAATCCAAAATAATTCAACAGCATTCAATGATTTGTCTCGCAATTCGGTTGAATTGCTGCTGAGAAATATGAATAAGTTCTTAAGATCCGAGCATTTTCGGAACTTATATTTGATTTGAATATTAGATACACTTGTTGGCCTGGCGAGTATGGCGAGCAAATAGTACGGATCACAATTAATTACGACCTCCACCCTCGGCCCACCGAAAAACCACATCCCACCGGGAAGCAGCTTTATCGTTTTCTTTTTGCTGTGCACACTTGATCATTCGCGCAACCGAACAAGAGATAACGTAGTGCGCAACAAATCATCGACACAACCGTTCACATCCGATGCTCGACGCAGACCCTTTGTTTCTCGTAAACTTGCAATTTGTACAACTACATTCTACAAACTATTTTACTAGTGGAACTAATATTAGCTAGAAGCAAGTTGAAAGTCCTATAGAGCAATCTATATCATGAAGGATTTGACGAAGTTTGAGTCCCTAGAAGCATTTCGCGCCTTCAGGAAACTTAATGCTTCTGTTTATTTTAGCTCATCTTTTTGGAGGACTTGATCCTATACCCAATGGTTTCATTATCTCCAATTCGTTCAACACATCGCAATGCTTTGTGACCTAGTAGGCGGAATATTGTAATCTGAGATACCTCAATGCAGACGTCTATCAAATTGGACAGCTCGACAGGCAATCCGTGTGTAACCACCTGGTACCTCATAGCAAGATGCTTAAAGGCGGACCGGAAGATTCGATGAGCTACCTCCCCTTCCTTAAACTGTTCTGACTACTTTAGGATATTTACGAGGAGTCTGCTCCATAACCTCCCATTACTTCCCAATCGAATTTCTAGATTTTTTTCGAGTTAACATAAATTTTAGATGAAGATAGCAGAAGCAGATAATTTCTCATCTCCATGCGAAGCGCTAGGAGTGGACAGTAATTTTATTGCTAGAACAATTAGGCATGAAGAGAAAGTGTATTGATAGATCCGTAAGGGAACGGCAGGCTTTTGAAATTGAATAGATGTATTTGAATAGTGAAAACGAGCAGAGGGCATTTGAACGATAGTATACGATCAGGCACATAACCCTTTGTCATACTACCCCATGCAGGATAGGCCGTTTCCTTACGGATCTATCAATACACTTTCTCTTCATGCCTAATTGTTCTAGCAATAAAATTACTGTCCGCTCCTAGCGCTTCGCATGGAGATGAGAAATTATCTGCTTCTGCTAACTTCATCAAAGATCGTTACTTCCGCGCTGGAGAGAATACAAAAAATAACAATCAAAAGTGTATAAATTTTAGCCTGAGGCTGGTTCATCACCCCGGATAAACGACCTGGACCCTACAAAGTTGTATAAAGTTGTACTCTAAAAAAGTTGTCCATGTGGTGGTAATAGTTTCGTGGTTCCAAACTCTACCGCTAGGGCGGCGGTGTTGCTAACTTTTGAACGAATCATTAATAGGATGATGTTTGTATATAATTTCAAGCAACCTTGCTGAAGACATCATTTTTCTAGCTGTTAATTTGACCATGATTGAGCTATTTTTCTGCTTTAAATCAGGGTGTCTCTAGAAAATAAGTTTTTAAATTATTACTTTTTTGTTTCTCATTTTGAAAAAAAGTGGTCTTGAGACAAAATATATAAAACGTTATAGCGCACATTTTTGCTGTTTTTAATACAACTTCACATTCAATTAAAAAGTTAGGGGTAGTTTTAACTAAACAGATGTGTTTTTTTCTTTTCTACATTTAGCGGTAATTGGCCAGAAAACTATCAAATTCATGTTTTAATGCGTTTCAAGGAACATAATCTGGCCAGAAAATTGCAGTACCTTTATGTGAATTCAAAAAATAAAAAAAAATGGTAGCAGACGCTTTTGGAGGCATTCTTGCTAACATAATTGTCCATTAGTGGCGTTTATTGTCACGAAAATTGTCCTCCGTCTTCCTCTTAACCGAATTCCTTGATTCCAATTCAAGCTTTTGTGGCTCTCTAAAATATCAAATTCATCGTCAGCATCATCTGATTAAAGTCCGCGTTCACGTATGTTCGCATTAACGCACTCACCACGTTGTGTCAGAGTTTTGTTATGCTGGTTTCAAATCTTACGGGCGGTTTAGCATCGTTAAATTTTGCGCTTATTTTGCCGTGAGTGCATGAACATTAACACGAAATGACATCATTTTTCGAAATGTTCAGTTTTACGAAAGTATAAGCTGGTGTAATTTTTGAAGCGGCCATCGGTGAGATCAATCTGATTATAAACGTACAACAAAAATCCTATTTTCATATTATACTAAATACGTGGTAAGTTTGGAATTTTTTGGAAGTATGTTACAGTAGCCTTATCCAAATGATATCGGTAATGTTAATGATAGAAGCGCCAGAAGAGCTGCCTTGGATGTGATAGGCTCTGCATTCATCGTTCTATTTGCTCAGCTCAGCTCTAGCCAGGGTCTTATAATCAGCAGTGATAGGAGGGAAGTGTTGATTAGATGTCTCTTAAAAAGATGCCGAGAGCTCATGCTACCTTCATAAACATCTGGAGTTAGAAATTGGATGGAATTGTGACGGAAACTTTGCTTGGCGAGGTAGCATATGTATACATATTTTGTACTGGGTTCCTGGCCATTGTGGAATTGACGGAAACAAGAGAGCTAAGACTAGCAAGACTCGGATCGTCTTATCAGTTCGTAGGACCTGAACCCTTTTTGTGGTTTATGTGCTTCTGCACTTAGAATGGAGATGAAAAAGTAATATGACATGTTCTGGGTCATCCTAAACTATCCTTGAGATCAAAACATAAGACCTACAGTTCATTGAATATCTTGGAAGACCAACATTCCTGGAATTGAAAACATAACATCTGCAGCTGTAACTGAAGCTTTCTGAAATAAACAAAGTAACAATATGTATTTGACCAAGTTCAGTAAGTTTTCTGGAAGGTCAACAGGTATGATTAGATATCTTGGAATGTTGTAGGTCACCAAAACTGCCCTTGAGTTCAGTAATAAGGATCTACAGTTGTACCATTAGATTTATGACCTATGAAAGGTAACGATATGCATTCAGTGAATCTTCTGTTAGGTCACCAGTCATTATCAGAGTATCTTGGGATGTTCAAGTTCATAAAAACGGACTTGAGTTCAGAACTTAGATGAACAGTAGTAACCGTAGCCTCTTGGGCTATACGAAACTACGATAAATATTCAAACTATTCAAAGAATATTCTGAAACGTCCACAGACATCATAGGATAATCTTGTTAGTTTTAAATCATTCAAAACATAAGGTCTACAATTGTAACAGTAGCATTCTGGTCTATACAAAGTAAAGTTAGTTTGCTTGGCATGAACATCCCAAGATTGTCTCATAATGTCTGTTGGTCTTCCAATGAAAGCCCTTCATTGAATATGTTTGAATATATATCATAACATTGTAAAGCGAATAAAGTTACGATTACAACTGTAGATCCTAAATTCTGACCTCCAGGACAGTTTGGACGACCTAGCACATCTAAATATATCCTTCTTTTCAATCATTTAGGCCTGAAAGGGTTTCAAAAAGTTTCAAAATTTTAGGCCTGAAAGGGTTAGTTAAAAAAATATTGCATTGTACAATCTGAATGGCTTACATTTAGTTGCGTAGTCCTACGTCATCAATTCGAACAACCCTATGGGGTTGTACCTTGTAGTTTTTTCTTACAACTGTGCTTCTTTAGATACTTTGTTCACCAGAAGCACAAAGTCGTTTCGTTAGTGTTAGTCTCCTATTTGTAGTTTTCAAATCAATACACGCTCAAGCATTTTATTCTAGTTTTCGCATCTCGAAATTACGGATCATGGAATAAAAAGCGAGCATGATTACTATACGAACGAGTTTTGACGAAATTTGATGGCTGTATTTTAATGGATGACGAAACATATGTCAAAATGGATTATAAACAAATCCCCGGACGAAAATTAAACCTGACAACTGTCCTTCCAGGAATAAATTTTCTTATAAGTTTGTTTGGAAACTAATAATTTCACACATCTCACACAATGACGTCGAAAGATGATAGAGCGGAATTACCCATCATTCGGCAACACAAGACCACCGTTATGTTTTGGCCGGATCTAGCCAGCTGTTACTACTCTAAGGAGGTACTAGAATGGTATGCTGCAAACAATGTTAATTTCGTCGCCCAAAACATTAATCCTCCGAATTGCCCTGAGTTCAGACCGATCGAAAAATATTGGGCAATTGTCAAGCGAAAACTTCGAGGATGCGGCAAAGAAGTGACAAATGCGTTGAAAGAGGAATAAGTTTGCCGGTACAGTGTCACCAGCGATTATGCAGATCATAATGGCATCGATCACAAGTAAAGCTGAATAAATACCATTTTGTTTGACGTTTTGATCAACCGTGTATGTTGATAAATTCTTGAGTTATGATCACTTAAATGCGTCCAAATTTACTTTGAATCGGGCGTTATTCAAATTTCATCCAAAGCTGAGTTCTGAGTGTTCACTACTAGGGGTCTCAATTAAGAGCCTTTTGGTGTAGGAGAGAGCGGAGGGTCACTCAAAAAAAAAGCAGTAAAAATCGGATTTCATCTCTTTTGTTAGTATACATTTGAAGAAACAGGACAAAGTGAAACTTTTACTAAAATCTGTATCCACATTAATCCAGACACCTTCAAACCATTGTAAATTTTGAAATATTGCACGTAGGAATGAAAAGTTTCACTGTAGTATAGTTGAGAGTCTATGATGAAAAAGACTATGATTGATGTTAACATTTCATGTTTAGTATTAAAATGGCGACGAAAGAAAAACAAGTGGGCGAGTGAATTTTTGTACGGGCATACGGCAACCCTGACTTGTCAATACGGGACCTGCAAAAACATTGATTTTGCCTAAATCCACTGTTCACGATGTGCTCAAATCATTTTCGAACGTTTGACGGTGGAGAGGAACCCGAGAAATGACAAAAATATTGGACGCGCTGATTCTGTCATGGACCGAAAGGTGAAAAGGATATTAACGAAAAACCAAAATCTCTCCATTCGAACGGTGGCTCGTAAAATAGGGATGTCGCCCGGTTTTGTCCAAAAATCAAAACAAGATTTGGGGCTTAAGTCGTATAAAGTAAAAACAGTTCCAAATCGCAACGACAAAACAGAACTTGACAGCAAAATCACGGGCTCGACGACGTTTGTACTGCGAATATTTGACGAAGTTTTCATGTTCTATGGACGATGAAACTTATGTCCCGAGGATTTCAAGTAGCTTCAGGGCTGGCTTTTTATTCTGCTATGGCGAGAAATTCTACAGCTGAGCATTTCAGAACGAAGAAGTCATCAAAATTTCCCAAAAAATACTCAGTGGGTGTTAAATTTGCACGTGGCAAAAAGAGTAAATCTTTCGTCACTACAGGCACAATCAACAAGGAGATCTATCAGAAAGAGTGTCTGCAGAAGGACATACCTTCATCAAAAGTCACAGAGAAAAACCTTTGTTCTGACCCGATTTGGCATCATGCCGCTATGCTAAAACTGTGATGGAGTGGTACCAAGCAAATCATGTGGAACATTGTACCAAAAACCTTAAACTCCGCCAAATTGCCCAGAGATATGATCAATCGAAAGATATTGGGCCTGATGAAGCGGAAGCTTTCGAAAGAAGCAAGGAATCAAAGACATCAAACACTTCCAGCAAATTTGGACAAAGACGGCTTCTACGATTTTTGGAAAAAGTCTGTACAACTCTAATGAACGGGAGTTGAGCGCAAAGTTCGAAAATTTTAGCAAATACCACAATAACTATGTAGTATTGTTCGCGAATTGTTAAACACATCCTCTGTGAATCTGAAATAAACAACTACGACGGAAAATTTAATGCGAAATTTATGTTTTATTCATATTTTGAGGTGTCCGATTATTGCGGATACAGACCTTAATATATTAAATACCAGTGACATCGTTTTTAAATGTTTTTTGGACACAATTTCAACATATTCAATATTACGCTTGCAGAAAGCACTCATCAATTTCTAATAAACTACTTCTGACTGTTCTTCAAATACATTTAATTAATTCAAATGTAAATCATAACAGTTTCATTACAGTCTGTGCACTGTTTTGTTATTACATACATTACTTAGAGAAGTACACATGATCTGATACATTACATGTCCATTTTTCTACCGGGAAAACCCATGAATTGAAAAAAAGACACTATCAACAAATGACTTTCAGCCACCTGGGCTGGTTCGTCACCGGTGAAAGGGAAAAAGCTCATACTAAAACGGTACACGGCTAGATTACTTGTCCGTGCAATTGGCCAGTCTTCTTGATTACTCTAGTATTATTATCTTGCACGATTCCAACTATCTATTCGCTTTCCTCCCATCTGCGCGTAAATCAAGCGTACACAAAGAACGCGCTAAGCTCTTGCAGAAATGCTCCACAAAGTGATCATACCTCATGGACATATCTCCTTATAAGGCAACTTTGCCCACCGACTTGAACGCGATCGGAGTTTATTGCTCTCTTCTCCGGGACGGTGTCGACACCGCCGAACGGTGTTCTCGAGTTCGTCGGAGTAAAAAGTACGTTTGTAAATTCGAAAACAACACGGAAACCCTTGCGTGATAAACTTGAACTTGACCACATTGTGCTGCGAACGAACGTTTGTGTATGTTGACGTTTTGGTCACACGTGCTGGCGAAAACGGCTATCCATTTTATTGGGTGTGACGTTCGATGATCGCGAGAATAAAGAGACTCAACAAGGTCAAGGTTTCGTTTAGTTCCTTTCAATGCGGAAGTGATCGTTCTAATTGCGTCGCTAGGTTTACATAACATATATCAATGCTCTGTAGGAAGTGGATGACAGGTTCATTTATCAAGGAAGAAGAGTCAGGCGGTGAATTTTCTCGATTGTGAACTGAAATGCTTCGGAAAAAGGGCCACGCGTTCATCCCTGAACACACAATGCTGGTCAACGGCACCTAGCTTACAGACAGACAAATCAAAGTCGACTAGCGACGAAATGCAGCGCGGCGCGGCATGGAAACGAAAAGGAAAAACAAATGCCTACTACAAACATTGAGCAGCAGTCGTACGTTTACTTTTGCTTCTCTCTCTATCTTTGTCCCCTGCCCGATCAAACTGACTGAACTCACCGTCACAGTTCGATCCGAAAGGACGCGTTTGTCCAGTTGATATAGTTCTGTTTTTTCTTGTTCGATGAACCTGCCTTCTCGTGACCTTGAAGTTCTCAATCGTTGCTGCGACGGTCGGAGATCAGCTTCCTGAATTTCGCCGTACGTGCGTCATTGAAACCTGTTTGGGATTGTGTTCATAGTAAATGATGAATCATGGAAATTTTGTTTTGAACCGTACGAGCAAAGATATTTATACAAAGAGTATGAAGCTCGGTGTTTATTATGAACTGCGGAAAGGGTCGTGAACCCTATCCGTTTGCAAGTCTGACAGCTACGACGTATTTTAAGTCCATTGTGCTGTGCACTGCACTGAGTTAGATGAGGGACTTATATCGTAGGCGGTGAACGCGTAGGTTTGCAATGCCGGAGGTCAAGGGTTCGATCAATGCAGTCTAATGTCTTATCAGGTGAGAGTTCGTTCGGTTGCCCTGAAGCATTGTGCTTCCCACACACTATGGAGATGCTTCAAAGAACACTAATTCGAGCGACAGGCAAAGCCACGTCAAGTAGAAGAAGACTACATGAAATTTTTCGCCAAATCAACTCCTACATCACTACAAGAATCAAGATGACTCACCAGCGGAACCCAACGTCTCACGTCTCCAAACAACTAAAAGTTAATCTGTCAGAAAATTCGAAACGAGTTCGATGGAACCTTAGTGCGATGTTGCCTCTTCTTATCCTTTCCATTCACCGCGAACTTAACCTATACCTATAAAATCTTCTTTCTCCGTGGTTTTTCTTTTTTTTCTCCTGCAAATCTCAGTAAATAAAGCGGAAAAACTCAAGAAACATGTTCCTCTTTTACACGTCTTTCTTCTTTTCGTTGGTCGTGGTTCTACATAGGCTTTGTGCACAAATTACGTAACGCATGAAGGGGAGGGAGGGGGGTTGAGCAACCGTTACTTATTGTGACATATGGGGGAGGGGGGGGGGGGTTCAAAATCGTTACGTAACAAAATAACCAATTTGAAATAGAAAATCAAAAGTGAATAACCTACTTCCATTATTAAAATTTCCTGTGTGCCAAGCAAAGTAGCAAGTAGCAAGTAGAAAAGGGTTAATTTATACTAGTTAAGAACTATGTTTAAAAATTCTGGAAAAAGCCCACGTTCAAAACGTCATATGAAAGCTTTCAATCCATATTTTGAAGGAAAATTATCGAAACTGAGCAAAATGTATTATTTGTCACGTTTGCCATAACTGAAACACTGCACCAGTTATCGCCATGGTTTTAAATTTTGGTTCTTTTGATGGACAATCACATGTGTTTCTTATGGGAGTGGCGGTAATAAAAAAAACACATTTATGGCCAAGTGGTGCAAGAAATATGAAATTTTAAGAAAAATGGATTAAGTCTATCTATTGATTTTCGACCAAATTCTAAAGCTTCGATAAATGGAGACTCACAATTTAAATGTGATCTACTAAACGAAATGTATCTTATGACGATTTGAATCAACAATTTTCCATAAATCGTACATCTACACGCTGAGAAATATATTGTTCTGTATATATTCAACACGGATTACCTATTATTTTTATTTGTTCAAACAATACCGATTTTATTTTTGAACCAACAACAATTTTTTTTGGTTCTTAAAGCGCTGCAAAGGAGGCTTTTATTGAAAACAAAAAGAATTTATTGTTGAATCAAAAAATAAGATTTTTGGAACAATGCACCTTTGCATTGTTTTTTATATTAGAATCAATAAGAACAAATAACAAATAATAAGAAATTAAGTTATATCTGTTGTATATTGTTTATTCTACAAAATAGTTTTGTTGAATCAATAATGATTTCTGTTAAAAATACTAATTGACTAACAATATTGGATTCGATAAGAAATTTTGCATTTTTTTACATTAAACTAAAACAAAGTGTGGTTTGACTTAATGCTCAAGAAATGTTGATTGTAATCATTGCGTTCAATCACCCAATTCATGCACTAATATTATGCATTGCATAGCATACTGTTGCAATCTTTTAAATAGATTTAGGTTATATGAATAAAACTTTGTACGTTTTTGTGTTCTCAAAGTTCTCTTTTTTAAATAATTTAAAGACATTTTAGTAAAGTTGTTGAACTAATATATTTAACAGTTTTAAGAACACCCAATAAATACAGTAATATGAGTGCAATGTTTTTCGCAATTTTTATAGTTGCTTAAAGTTACTTAAATGAAATTAATTGACAAATGTTTGCAATCTTCACTAATTTCAAGTTACTCAAATGAGAATTAAACATAAAAACTACAGCAATAACAGTTTTTGTGATGATTTTATCACAATTGGGAAATGGGGGGGGGGGGGTCGTGAGCGTTACGTAATTAAAGGGGGGAGTCTGGTCACGTGTTACTTATTGTTACATAGGGGAGAGAGGGGGTCCAAAATCTCGTTTTTTTGCGTTACGTAATTTGTGCACAAAGCCATATGTGTCGTCCTTTGTTGTGGTCCCCGGTCTGTCTCTGGAGCAGCTCTACAGTGATGGCGTGCTTTTTGTTGCGTTTCAAAAATTATACCCCTCACCATTCGCCGTGAAATGTGAGCAAACATCGTAGAATAGGTATGGAAGCAGTTTCAATCGTGGAGACAAGTCCCGGAGATGATGATTACTCATGAGGTAGGCGCGGCAGTCACACACGTCTCTCACAACAGCCATGCGGCATCATCACCGCAAAAGGGGAAAATTGCATTGACATCTGGTTCGCGTTCTTCTTCTTCGCCTTGTGCCTAGTGCCTCATGCATGATGGGATGGGTGAGGGCCCCGTCAGTTGTTGTTTGGAGAGCATTCTTGCATGGTTCTTTGAATTGTGCAACATCGGGCAACAGAATTTTTGAATGATTCTCGAATTCTTCAATCAGGAAATCAGAACCGACACATAATTTTTTTTTTAATAAACATACTTTTAAGAGCATATTATTCTGATTAGACTGATGTTTTTTTTCCGTTTCTCGGAACATCAAAGAGAAACTTTTGAAGGATTTTTTAAAGAACTTAATATTTTTGAAAGAATAAAGGGTTGAATACCCCTTATTTTGTAGGTGTATGCGTACGGAATGTTGACTTTTTTTTGTTTTGCCATTTTCTATTCAGTTGTCAAAATGGCGTCGCAGCTAGAAGAGCAGCGTATCAAAATTTTGCCTTTTATTAATTTTTTGCATGAATCGATTTTTTTTGTGAATCTGATAATGCCAAAAGAATTAAAATCGCTCTAAAATTGCCAGAGTTACAATCATTTGAATTAGGTGGGTACTCGGTACCCAATCGAACACTTAAGATCGCAGAGGAAGGTAAAATTAAAAATAATAGAACAAGATAGAGATAACCTTGATAGTGAAGAAAGTAGCGTTAGAGTAGAGAAAATAGTCAGAGAGTTTGAAAAAGGAAGACAAAAGAAGACAAGAAATAACAAGATTGAAAAAGGCAAGAATAGAGATATAAGTTCAAGATAAATGAAGAGGAGAATTGAAATAAAAAATAATAATAAAAAAAAATAGAGAGAAAGTATTTAAAAAGGGAGGAAAACGTATAAAAAGAGAAAAATAATTGAAAGAGCTAAAATATATTAAGAAATGAGGAAACACATTAAAAATAGAGAACATACAGTAAAAAAAGAAATCAAATGTGTGTGTGAGAGAGAGAAAAGCGAGCACTTAAAAAAACAGAAAACAAACAGATACAAAAGTGATAAAAAAGGTAAAAGAGAGATGAAATAGATAAAAGGGGGATACAATATAAAAAGATACAAACACAGATAAAAAAGATAAAAATGATAAAGAGGTAAAAGAGATGCAAGAGGTGCGATTAAGACATCAATACAGATGAAGAGTGATAAAAAATATATTTAAAAGAATGAAATATTTAAATGAAGGAAAACACATTAAAAAGAAATAAAATATATGAACAAAAGAAAAACTCAGAAGAAGATAAACAAAAAAACAAAAGAATTAAAAATATATGCAAAGTTGGTGTTCGCTTCAAATCTGGCTGGTACGAGAAGGCGTGGAGAGCAGCGGACTAGATGGACAGACCAGGTACTCAACGATCTGAAGAGTTTAGGGGCAGCCGAGGATTGAGAGAAATCTCATTAGATGTTATCTATATAGATGTTAACCAAATAAATTATAATAATAATAACAATAAAAGATAAAAGAAAGAAGACAGGAAAGGTAAAGATAGACCTCAACAATCTTTCAAAATCCATTTTAGGTTTCCTTTCCTGTTTCGCAAGCTGATAATTGATTGGAGCAGTTTAAATAGAGCCATACATCAGTTACAATGACATAATTGTACATACCTGCAGATGCTATTCCTGCTTTGAATATGTGGCTTGCTTTTGTTAGAAGCAAAAATATCATAAACATTGTTTATAAAAAAATATGAACAAAAGTTGCTATTAAAAAAACTTTTTGAACAGTTTTTGTCCATGTTGTTATTACCTCTTAAACAATGGCTTTTTTGTCCAAATTTTACCATCGATATAAAAACTAAAATATAAATAGTGTATTTTGGGAATTTGAGTTTTAAGTTTTGATAATGATTTTTTTCATGCAAATTAAAATTTTGGTATTTATTTATTTTCCTGGAAATTTTGATTTCCTACCATTTGTTCTAAGACACTTTTGCTCTGAAATGAACGATTTCCGAGTTACTGTTTTCCCAAAACTGTTGTATCAAAAACACATAAGCCCTTCTCAAAAGTTACTCTCATATCAAAACGAATGTTCCTCAAGCCGAAACACTTATACTGTTATTCCGAACACGTTTGCATATTTTCGGATAAATATAAACTGCTAAAGTTTTGATTTGGCGTGGAATCGCTCAGTAGTATTAGTGAAATCAAAATTCATCTCTGCATTACGGCATACACTCTAAGTAGTTTTATAATTATTATCGATCGTTTTTGCTGTAATTTCAATAGGAGTCCGGTAACTTATGCAGATTTTTTTTTCAATATATTGTTCAAAAATAATTTTGTTACTATAAAATAACATGTTGCAGATAACATTTAAGCACGAAAATGAATAGATCGATGAAAAAATAATATTTAGAAGCAGTCAAAAAAAGTTAAAATTTAACGAGCGAATCTATGATCAGATATTTACGACAAATTTTTCACCACAGTTTAAACAGGCAGCGATATAAATAGAGAGAGAGAGAGAGAAAGCGAGAAAAAGAGAAAGAAAGCGAGAAAAAGAGAAAGAAAGCGAGAAAAAGAGAAAGAAAAAGAGAAAGAAAGCGAGAAAAAGAGAAAGAAAGCGAGAAAAAGAGAAAGAAAGCGAGAAAAAGAGAAAGAAAGCGAGAAAAAGAGAAAGAAAGCGAGAAAAAGAGAAAGAGAGAAAGAGAGAAAGAGAGAGAGAGAAAGAGAGAAGGAGAGAAGGAGAGAAGGAGAGAGAGAGAGAGATGTCCGGGTTGAGAAAAAAAGTATGTCTTGATGTGAAGAAAAGTGATTCTATTTGATATGTGATTCTATTCTATTTATGATTCTATTTGACGACGTCGAGAACGCCAGAGAAAAACATGTATAAAAGAGAGAACATGCATGAAGAAACATGTAAAAAAGAGCTAAGATATTTAAAGAAAAGAGAAAATATTTTAAAATGGAAGAAAATATATGAAAATAGAAAAAAATATACATGCAAAGGGAAAAAATATGATTAAAGAGAGAAAATATCTAAATCCATTGGTTATTGCAAATTTTCATAAGCTAATCATACGAAATACTCAAGCTATGTTTATGACACTGTACTATTGGTACATGACTCTGAAGATAAGCCCTTCTTCGAATGTTCCTAATCGTGATTACTTCCAAGACCTCTCTAGTTCTACTGTAATTTTTGATCTGACCATGGAGCAAGAAGCTCGTGGAATACCAGATCCTCTCCGTTCGGGGTACAATTTTCGCAAGTAAGATTGGCCATATCAGATGTGTCATGATGTTTTACGCCGACGGGTCAGTTCAGGCTATTCGTTCAATGAGACAGGCGAAGCACTCCCCGTATTTCGTTAGTGAAATACGATCTCTTTTGAGTGCCTTATCAATTCTTACACCATCCAAGGTGATGGATCCCTCCTCATTGCTCCATTCCGGGTAATGAAAAAGCGGACTCACTCGCCAATATGGGCGCTATGGCAGGCGATATTTATGATCGACAAATTGCCTTCAACGAATATTTTGCTATTTTCCTTGGCAACAAAAATGGGCTGCAGGGGATTGAGGCAGATGGCTATATTCCATTCTCCCACAGATATTGGAAAAATCGTTAGAAGCACCAGGGATTTTATCTAGGTAATGTGTCGTCTAATGTCCAATTACTTCTCGTTAGGCTTTCATTTCTATCGAATAGGACTCTCAGACTCTGATCTTTGCGCATCCCTACGGGCTCGAGAGAAACCAGAGAAGGGAGATATAAGAGATGTGCTGGGTAAGCTGAACTTGGACTATATGGGGCTACTTTACAAGTTTACAAATTGATGTATTCGTTTGATCCCTTCTTAGCTGTCGTTTTAACATGTCCACCTCGTCCCCTGCCCTGTAATTTCACTCTGATTGAATCATTACAGGTTAGCACAATACATATTCTTCGCCTTACCAGCAGCAACAATACCGCATCCCCAATATGCTGTTGAAAATCAACGCTAAAACCCCTATTTCCCCATTCCTACCCTTATTTTGGAAAACCCTAACCTTGCCCTAGCCGCGAATGTTTCGGCTTCCCTAAACTATCATAGTTACCAACGTTGTTGTTGTTATCATAGTGCAAATGAAAATGAACTCGGCTCTGTCATGCCTATGGCACTTGAGCCTAAAAGATAAACAATTGAGAAAATAATAGAGATAAACCAAACGACCGAGCAACAGAAAGGGCCATAGGCAGAAAGAGACATAGGCAGAAAAAGACATAAGCAGAAAGAGACATAGACAGAAAGAGGCATAGGCAGAAACAGACATAGTCAGAAAGAGACATAGGCAGGAAGAGACATAGGCAGGGAGAGACATAGGCAGAAAGAGACATAGGCAAGGAGAGACATAGGCAGAAAGAGACATAGGCAGAAAAAGAGATAGAGAGAATGAGAGATAGGCAGAAAGAGACATAGGCAGAAAGAGACATAGGCAGAAAGAGACATAGGCAAAAAGAGACATAGGCAGAAAGAGACATAGGCAAAAAGAGACATAGGCAGAAAGAGACATAGGCAGAAAGAGACATAGGAAGAAAGAGACATAGGCAGAAAGTGACATAGGCAGAAAGAGAGATAGATAGAAAAAGAGATAGATAGAAAGAGAGAAAGACAGAAAGAGAGAGAGAAAGAGAGATAGAGAGAAAGAGAGAAAGAGAAAGAGAGAGAAGAGAGAGAGAGAGAGACAGAGAGAGAAAGAGAAAATTAACCTCTCTTAACATTCATAACACTCATTTACGATACCAAAGATACTTTTCCTCTGCCTACAAATTGTATTTGTTTAACCTCCACTTTTATTTCCAGTCTTGAAATGAACCCTAATTTTGTTGTATCCTACAGTGTCCGTTAGGCCTAAGTACTGCATAAATACAAGTAAAAACCTTGGCATTAATCTACATAAACCTAGCATTTTGCTTTGGTTTACTTGATAGCAAAATGTCACTGTTTTTCACCTGAACTGCTTTGCCGCAATCATAATACTTTTAGTTTCATGTGGCGCCTTAGGGAGGTGTTCCTGTTTAACTATATTCTACAATGTTCAATCCACTTGTATTAGGGACTACGTTAAGTATGTCACGCAGCAATAATGGCACATTTGCGTTTTACCAAAAATACGTGCCAAAAACAGCCAATCCACCAAACTGTCCATAACTTTGCCCAATAGAGAAGTACTGGGCTCTAGTTAAGCGGAAACTCTTCGAAACTAAGAAGAAAGCTAATGTTACCGATGAATTCAAGAGAAGACGGAGAATCGTCGCCGAGGAAGTATCTGAGGATGTCCCGTACGGCGGGTGTGCTACAGAAAGTTCGAGAATTTTACAGAAAGAAGGAATAACATTTTAATCAACTGTTTCTAATGTAGATATAACTCTATTATTGTGAAAAAAAAAACAACAAAATGTTAAAAAGTGTATCAAAATTTATTGCTGCTATTATTTTGATGTCCGAAATTTAACGTGGACAGGCTTTAGTTGCGAGCTAAAATTAGGCCTTTAAAAATCGTTGAAAACCTAGAAGACGAGATAATCTCTCAGTTAGTGTTCCGCTTGAAAATTAGCGATCCATTTTTTAGAACCAAAAGCGAATCATAACTACGATGTTTATTTTATCATATATTAATCACTAATCACCAACGAAGAAAATCACCAATTCAAATCAGTTAGTAATCAATTCCTAGCAACAGTGTGTCGTCGGAAAAACACCCAAAAATCGAAGTGTTTAGTTTAAACCAAACAAGGAAACTACACAAGCCAAGCGTATAATAATGTATGTGGCTTCACACTGGCCGGGTTTCATTTAGTTCTGCAAATCAACTCAGTCGAAGCCATTCCGTCCTCTGACCACGTAAATAATTCCACAACATTCAACCACAAACGACAGCTCATTAAAATTTCTCGGGCAATCACTCGTCGGCGTGGTCCATTTTGCTCTATATTTCAGCAATCGTTGTTAAGTGTTTTAATTTGCAAGGTAACCTTGAATTTTCCAGCTAACTTTTCATTATATACTTTTTTTTAATTTTTTTTTCGAAAGAACAAAAAAAGTACGCAAACTGAAGCTGCCGTTCGGAGGACAAACATTAGTTCCTTGCGGGTAACCCAACGTCTCGGTGCTCTCCACTTATGTGTGGACGGGTTCTGTTGTTCGTCGTTGCGGTTTGACGAGCTTCGACGCCGGGTTCTGTCTGTGATTCTAACGTCTCAGTGGAATATTCCTCTAGAACTCTCACACGAACGAGTCGGGCGGCGGCGGACACACGCGCGGTTTGCATTCAGTCGCCATAGTCTCATAGTTCGGAAGGTGTGTTCTAGAGAGAGTCGTCTTGTTTTGGTTGTCAGACAGCTACTGAAAAAGAGAACGGTTTCGGTGACAGTTATTGAACCCGGAAACTCGAATTCAGAACAGGATTCTGGATCCCATGGTATAATTGGAACCCGACATTCGACCTCGGCTCGAATGTAAGGTGGAATCCAGTTGGTAGCAAGTGGTGATTCGGAAAGCATAGCGACGGTGTTCAAATGTGCGACATTATGGTGCTCCATATCAGTGCAGTTTTAAAGTTGCTCAAATGGCAAGGCCTGAAGAGCTACATCGTTTCGAAGCAGGTGCTGGTGAGGATTTTGCTCGTCGGGATCATCATTCTGCGAGCGTGGCTCGGACTGAAACGGAGCAAATGGGAACAGTCGATGCGACAGGTAAATTTTAAGCCAGACAGTCGAAAGATTTCTCCTGCTCGATTCGCGCTGAAACGCAGTAACGCGCTTTGGGAAAAATTAACACCTCCGACGTCTGGCCTTGAAAATATCTCATGTTTTAACCGGAGGCTCACCGGTTGATCTTGTGTTCACTGTCAACTACATACGTTGAACAAGCTCTAGCTGTTGTCGGCCGGCGGTTCGAAACAAAATAAAAACAACCGTTAACGGCCGAACCAGCCTCTCGAAGTGCAGGAAAAAATATAAAACATCAAACTGGCGATGGGATTTGCATGACATACCCAAATTCGGATGTGGATATGATTGCACAATAATACTTACTTTTTCGCATATCGTCTCAGCTGTGAACCGGTTTCCCCGAGAGCTAGCGGTTTTGACTATTTTGGATCGGAGTCCGCTTTGGGGCGGTCTTTCTTTGCCTTGAAAAGTTGGATTATGGCCTCGATTTGATTGCCCTCAAGTTTAATGTCAGCGATGGGATGTGTATATGTGTGTGTGTACCAGAAATGGGTTTCTCGTTTTTTTGCGGGGCAGTTTTTTTTTCAAACGATTCAGTGGCTACGAGCCGAGTCCATTTTTGCTCACAGAAACAGTGTTGATCTACGAGAATAATGCTCTAAATTAGTGCTTCCCATTAGACTAGATGTTTTGGCCTATTTCGACCATCGTAAATCGGAAGGCCGAATTTACGAAAGTGGAAAATTAAACTTCATGAAATCATGAACTTTCCTGGGTGATTTTCCTTCTACCAACTAGAGAATGGAACGGTCAAAAATTGGTCAAACACGATAAAGTGCACACTGATAAGTTTATTATATAAATTGTCAATCTTGAAGTTTGTCGTCTACAAACTACTGGAAAATTATTTGATTAGGCTTTACGTTTCACAGCTTTCATCAAGTTTTGTACCGCTGTTAAACCCACCTTATTTGATGCTGAACTCCAATCTGCCTTACACTGTTTTTCGCTTTCTACTGTTTTTTGAGTTCTCTTGAGGTTTCTCTGTACGATTGCCCAATATTTTTCAATTGGGCGCAATTACGGAGAGTTTGGAGTGTTTTTATCCTTGGGTACTATTAGCACACTATTTGCGGTATACCGTTCCTGAACCATTTTTCCGTCGTCGCAAGAAGCAAGGCCTGGCAAAAAGAGCACAGAACAACTATTTTCTTTCAAGCAAGCCAATAAGCGTTTTTTAAGCATTCCTTTACATAAATATCTTGGTTAGGCTGATGCAAAATTCGAAATATTTGCTCCCCTAAGCTTAATCGACGCCAATTTGGGTCCTGATAGTCCCCAAAAAATTTTAACACATTTGGTTTTAATTTGGCTTTGCATACGCTATTCAAAGTTTGTATGGGAATTAGTATGAAGAATCTCAAACTTACATTTCCAGATCCCTAACATCTTGATATTATGTCCTCAAACCAAATCTTATATACATTCATATAGTGTAAGTTGTCAACTATCAAAATGCCGAAGATACCTGACATGTTAATTTTATACAAAAATAGTTATTCAATAAAACATAAAATACACACTTTAGGTATGATGTTTTATTCTTATTTTTGTTTTCTTATGTTTGTTTTCCAACTCGCCTACAATGTGCTGATTTTTTCAGTGTCATCTGCTCGATTAGGGTGTCCCTTAAAAATCCTGTTTTTCATTCTTACCTTTTTAGTTTCATATGTCAGGAACAAATAATCTTCAGACGAAGTGTAGATCAAGTTATGATGCATGTTATTGCTGAACTAAGTGTTTTTGTATATTTTATTGTTTGAAAGTTGGGGGTAATTTTAACGAAAAACATGTCCAATTGTAAGCAGTTCCCGCTCGCGTGCCCATTGTATGTTCCTTGTTACGCATTCATACAAACATTTTAATGGTTTTCCGGTCAATTCAAGCCTATAAAATCATATTATCGTAAAAAAAAAACATGCATGATTTTAGTTCAAATTACCCCTTACTTTTGAATTGTAAGTTGTATTAAAAAACTTTGTTCAGCAAAAATGTGCGCTATAACGTTTTCAATATTTTGTTTGAATACCACTTTTAAGAACTGAGAAATAACAAAATTCTAACAAAAAAACCTATTCTTTAGAGACACTCTTATTTAAATCAGAAAAATAGCTCTATCTATGAAGAGCTAGAAAAATAATGTGTCCAGCAAAGATTGTTGAAATTATATTCCTTACAAACTTGCTCTTGACATCACCCCTCTATTGTGCTTTATTCAAGAGTTAAAAAAAGTTTGGAACTACGAAACTATCATCACAAAAAGTAAACCTTAGGAATTATTTATTTCGCCTTAAAAAGGGCTTTCCCGATAACTGTGGGAGGCCTCGGTTCGAATAACGATGAAAACTCTTGATTGTTTTTTTTTTCATCATCGCACTCCATTCTGCACCACCTCACGCACACACTCGATTTTTCGAACCAACTTGATACGATGCATTTTACAAATAAACAAGCGAGTGTCATTAAGGAAGCGGCCATCGGTGAGATCTATCTGATTATAAGCATATAACAATAACCTTATTTTTAAATAATACTAAATACGCGCCTGTCTTGGAAATTTATCATTTACAAATCTGGAAGTTTGTTGCAGTGTATGTGAAAGTAACCTCGGAATGGGCGTGACCCTCCAGACGTTCTGAAAAGGGTGATCCAGCAGCCCATGCCATGAGTAGGAAAAGGAAAAGGAATATTCGTTTTGTGTACAGACCGAAAATTTATTTTACTATTGTCATTGGGAGCATTGAGCCTGCAAAGGTAAAGTACTGCTCCATTTTTCTTCAATTTCTCTTCAGTTGATACTGAACAAATACGTCACCAATCCTTCTGAGATAGAAAAATTCAAATTTAAAATTTATGATACTCAATCGCTACCCATCGGATTTTGATGCGGTTTTTTGCAATAGATCACAAC